>OU342439.1:12082500-12107500 GCA_910589575.2 Carcina quercana | reverse complement strand
GTTGACAATGAGGCTTTTTAACAGACGTCTGTCAGTTGAGTACCCAATAGATGGCGCGAAAGAGGTAGAAATTAATCTGTCATAAAACATCATGGCAGTCCACGCACTCCAAAAAGTCTTGTTAACCGTTTTGTCAGATTTATTTACACAGAAGTTATATTATCTCTGGTAGGTGTATGACAGTAGGGTTTAATGGCTTTGCATTCAGTAATTTAGTTTATAAACTCTTTGCTTGGAATTCATAATATAAATATGACAGTTATATTTTGCTACGACGTTGCCATCTACCCATAGATCAAGAATTTTTTTTCAGTCACTAATTGGCAATGATAAAGGTAACATACACATAATAATAATAGTAAAGTTTTTATTAAAAAGGCATAAAAATCCAAAATAATAATAATACAACAATAAAAAGATACAAATAATAATATAAAACTAAATATACATAAAAACACCGATGCTTCTATGGACAACTTTATTGTCGATTGTAAATTAAAATCATAGCAAGGGATATTTTTACGTGAAAAAAAAAATCTTCCTCACATTCTAAGCCCAACCAGTTATCGGCAAGTTCAAAAAATATCTAAGCAACCTTTTCCAGAGCTCCGCAAAGTATTAAGAAGTTTCTTCCTAAAGTACACCTTCGGAGGATTCGCCGCCGGGTCTCCACTCCGTCCAAACAAACTTGATACTTTAAATTAGCTGAAAGAAGAAGCGTATTCGCGGAAATAGACGTGAGATTTTCTTTAGTGTCCACTATTGGGAATTAGAAGCATGTTTCTTCGGTATTTCTAATGTATTTCAACCTAAGTATCCATGTTTAGTGGAAAGTTTGATATGAGTGATATCAAAATTGAAGTAGGAAACCCAGAAAGAAAAACGGCAAAACGTTTTAATTTCATTTATTCGTATGGTAATTTTTGTGTGACGTGAAGTCCCCAAGGACAATACAACAACCAAAGGTTGTTGTTCATTTAGCAGGGACCATTCTTACCGACTAGAAAAAACCTACGTGTGCCAAAGGTGGCCAAAGTCTACCACGCGGGATCATAGAGGGTAGGTACACTTCACAAACACTCAATTATCAGCTTATGTAGCTGTATATTAGAATAATGTGCTCTACACATTCAAAGTTAAAGCACACATTTAAAATTCTCTAGTCTACCTACTTGTCTTCAGATCATGCATAATAAGATTTAGGCAGAATATACGAACACCTTTGAAGGTCTCGACGAATAAACTGACTAACAAATATCCCTTACTCACATTCGATATAAAATTAAGATTGACAGATCGGTTTGAAAACAATTAACCTTTGATAGTCGGGAGAAGTGGGTTTGCTTGGAATAATCAAATAATAATTGAGTATGCCAGCGAATGTTTGGTGTTGAAATGTTGGGTTCGGATTGTGCAGATATTTTAGAACATAGGGTCTTCCGCATTTACAGAATAGAAAATACATTGTATTATTTTATTTCCAATTTCAAAAAAGGGTAAAGTAGTTTCCACTTCGAATAAGAAGTACAAAAAATAATGGTATTTGGAAATTTAGTTAATAGTAAACAGCGCATAAAGGACTTGAAACGTCCTTTTTAACCATTAGTTATCTGTATATCACGGCTAAACACAGTTTAAGTAAGTTTCAAAGAGAAATACCGGCTTTTAATACTATATAATCCGCTACCTACGTGAAAGGAGCAAATATTCCTCCAAGGAAAATCGTAATTTCCGGTCGTAAGAGGCTTCAATAAAAAAATATAATTCGTGGAAATATTCCGGTTGCCTCATTTTTGGGAGATCAACGTTCGCCTCTCGCGAATGACAGAAAAATTGACGGTAATCCAAAAGAAATGAACTAAAGCGTTCGACATTTTACACGAATACAAGTTTGCAGTTGCCGCTGATCATTATATCATTGCTTTAAGTTTTGGTAGTTGTCATTAAATCTCTAATTTATATTTGTATGACTCTTACTGTACCTTCTGTGCTACGAGTAGAATAAACTCGTAAGTCGTAAGCAACTGTTCTCAGTAGTTGTAGTTAAAACATAGTACTTTAACACTGAGAGGATTTGGCTTTCAGGTAAAGTTTGCACGTTGCTTTACTAGGTAGCTAATAATGGAACAAAGTTTCAAGCTAGCGAATGCCGAATGAACGATGTGTTTTTATTCAACCATTCATTTTTCTGAAATGTTTTAGGTTTGTATAAAAAAAGTGTTTACTGAATAGATTCGTGTTTTATTTTATTACATAATTCTGCAGACAAACACAACTATAGTTAATTGTTGAATTGAATTACTAATAATGGAACAAAGTTTCACGCTAGCGAATGCCGAATGAACAATGTATTTTGTTCAACCATTCATTTTTCTGAAATGTTTTAGGGTTGGAAAAAAAAAGTGTTTACTGAATAGATTCGTGTTTTATTTTATTACATAACTCTGCAGACAAACACAACTATACTTAATTGTTGAATTGAATTACTAATAATGGAACAAAGTTTCACGCTAGCGAATGCCGAACGAACGAATAAACGATGTATTTTTGTTCAACCATTCATTTGTCTGAAATGTTTTAGGTTTGGATAAAAAAGTGTTTACTAAATAGATTCGTGTATTATTTTATTCAATAATTCTGCAGACAAACACAACTATAATCAAATGTTGAATTGAATTAGTCTATAAAATATCGGCATCTAATAAAGAAGCTATATATGTAATGCACAATATACCAATTTGTTTTCCTTTTTATACATAAATCATATCAAGAAATCAATCACAAACCGTACAAACGTCTTCACACAAGTTTTCCTCCTCACCGAATATTCGTTTTCTATTGTTTTCCCCTGTTTTGTTTTAAGGCTGCCCTCTAATTGTACGTAACGAAGCCAAAACATTGGCCCATTGTCTGTACCAGCTCGCAGGTCTAAATGGGGCAGCGGGAACAAGCGGGACGTTTTATTTTGGTATTTCTCCTTTTGTAATAACTTCATTGATGTCGAGAGCAGGCCGCAGGGTCGGAAATAGTTCGGCAGAAATAAGGTGGAAGGTCGCATTAACTCAGGCTCCTTTCTTCTGTAATGGCAGGCAATTTGTAGCTTAGTTTTAACTTAGTGTATAGAACATTATGTGAATATCTTTCACGATAAAATTTCATCTAGTAGGAGAAAAAATGCAGCTCAACTCCGTTGTAAAGAAACATGTAATAATCAGCTGAATAAGTCCACTGTTGGAGATGTGCCTATCTCGTAAGACTTTTAGGGCTCCGTACCCAAAGAACCCTATTACTGATCCTTCGCAGTCTGTCAGCGGGCTAGTATCTGATCCGTAAATAGGTAGTCAGTTGAAATTTTCACATAATGTGTATTTCTGTTTCTATAACAATAAATAAAATAAATTTAAAATTATTCAAGTAATCACTCACATTATATTATGTGAAAATGAACATCTGCGCGTGTGATATTGACAGGTGCATCCCTTAGAGGATTTTATGATTTTTTGTATGATAACCTGTAACCTCACGGGTGAAGTCTAAGCAGACCCCACGCGTGGTTTTTTAACTGAATTTTTTTAAATTGCTAAGCTACGATCTCGTGGTTTCGACTAATCTATGTGCGCCACGGAAGCTATCGACGGATGGATGTACGTCACATTTCCGCAAAGGTAATATTTTACTTATCGGTCGGTGCACAATTAACTTGAGGCGGTGTAATTTTTGTGTTTGTTTTATTATTGTTATTTTCTTATAACTTACGTGTTTTTGTTTCATATTCTATTCGAAATTAATAATTATGTTAGTCAGAAGTTGACTCCTATGTCAAATTTCAGTACATTATTTAAGTACCTTAAAAAATCTGTGTACAAGATGTTATTTGGTTAAAAATTTGAAACTGTCTATAGATTGATTGTAATATGAACAATAAATACTTTTCATAAATAATGATATCTTTCTAAATATAATGATATCTAAATAATGATGTCTTTTCTTATAATCTAAACCTTATAAACTTAATAAATACTCAATAAAAATATATAGAAGTACCCCCAAACTTCTGGACCCCACGCATGATGGAACGTTGCCATAAACAACGCGTGTACTTAAAGGCTAAGTATTTATATTATGTGCGGAACCCTTAGTTCACGAGTCTGACTCGCATTTGGCCGTTTTTAAGTATTCGTACCTCAAAAGGAAAAAGTATATCTGTCTGTCAATACCCTGTATACAATATTTAGTTTATAAATCTCTGTTCTTTCTTTTACAAAGCAATAAATTTATTTTTCTTTCTTTCTTTCTTTTCTCAGGAACGCGTGGAGATATCAAGTTGAAATTAACACTGAATACAACAATACAGTACAGTACAGTATGTGGTCCCTTGGGTCTTTATAGGTCAACGCAATAAAAAGATATAGATGTGTGTTGAAACCAGGATTTTTTAATTATAACACAGTCAAAATAGCTTTTTTCTGTTTACAAACTTAACTTGCTAGTTCAAAGGCATACATCGAGTATGTAATTAATCCACAAAGTAAAGTTGGTTCTTTAATCGGACTTATATTTTCGGTAGAGCATGATTTTAAGTATGTTAATTACTCATATTCTGTACGGAACACTCGGTGCGCGAGTCCGACTCACACTTGGCTGGTATTTTCTCTCAATACAATTTGGTTACCAACTTTTGGTTCGACACGATATGATTGGTGCTTTTTGCTGTTTTCAGATTGTTTAGGTTGTAGTTTGGTCACTCAAACAACGCAACCTTATCTTCATTTAGGCAAGGTAAAGGTCAAATGTCGATATCACAAAAGTTTCAAATTGACATGAAAATAAATAAAACAAAAATAAATAAATTCCGACGGTCGTACCACCATTAATTAAATGAAACAGTAACGAACGAAGCAAAACACTGCAATTACACAGAGAAATTCATCACACACGAAATTAATCGTAACAAAGGAATTTGAGCATGTGAGTTAAATCATGAGTAATGTAATTTAAAACGCACGAGTGTGTTGCAGAAAAATTAATTTAAAAATAATCAAGTCTTTCAAAAACTGGGCAAGTGCGAGCCGGGCTTCTCTTTTTTGATCGTTCGCTTATCATCGGTCCCCAGTTATCAATTTTCTAGGTGGATATTGACGAACTGATAAAAATGTTGCAGCCTTGTTTTTCATTCGGCGGATTACGTGTGCCAAAGCAGGATAGATTTAGAGATGCAAGTTTATGCTAAATTAGATCTTATATATATACTATGTTAATCGCTATAGCTACCCACCACCATGTTATAACATGTTATAGCATTAAATTGAGGCTTCTGGTCGAACCACGAACTGCAATGACTATTTTGTAGTTTAAAATATTCTCAAAAGAATTGTATATCTCATTCTAGCTCGTCTAGCACGAGTGCTATAAAAACAAAACGTAGTTGCCGATGAATATTTAAAACGCGGAGTTGTGAAATGTGTACTACGGTTTTTACGACGGAACGTGGCTTAGGTCATGTTGTTTTACCGTGTCGTGCTCTGTTAACAAATTATACTCAAGGTTTAAATACGAACACAAATTCATTCATTCAAATCTTTATCTCGATTTTTCGAGAAATTTCGAGACTGATTCCCGAACGAAGGGTTATGTGCCATTCGTATAGTATTTAACACTGTATGGAGCAAAAAAACTATATATACGCTACCTACGCTATACGCTTATGTTAATATAGCGTAGTAATCATCATCAACAACTATGCATGTCCCCACTGCAGGGGCTCAGGCCTACTCTCTTACAGAGCGTGTATGGGCCGTAGTCTACCACGCGGGCCCAGTGCGGATCGGCGGACTTCACAGGCCTGTTCCAGACATGCAGGTTTCCTTCACCGTTAAGCAATCGGATAATGTACTTGAATTGAAAAACAATGAATGAAAAATGATGAGTGAGCATAACACGTAGAAACTATTTAAAGTATTTTAAAAAATTCATCAAATTTAATTGATTTTGTCATTGTCTCTCTTCGATATCTTGACATACCGACGTGTTACAGACGACTGAGAGAAAACTTTTAAAACAGGCCGCAACATTTACCTATGTTCCCAACATCTTTCTGCGGTCGATTACCAATCAGCACGCCAAGCGTGTTGGACCAAGAATGTGGCGATCTATAATGGGAGGCTCAAGTCCAACAGTGGGCTCATGCATCAAATTATAAACATAAATCGATAGTAACATGTATACTTGACATAAGTTTGTCGATCCCTAATTAATAGATGGTCGGTGGTCGGTCGACTGGACACTTGGTTATTGTTTCAAAATTTCACTATCATTTGAGAATACCTGTCTGTTTGTTAAGATAAATTGTTGTTTCACACAAAACTGAAACTCCGGAGTTATTGGAATTTGAAAGGGTCCCGAGGAAAGTTGCGAATATCTTCACTTAGCTATTGGTAACGGAATTTCTCAGAAATGAACAATCTCGTACATTCCAAATAAAGGTTTGCAGGGAAAAGCTTTCAAAAACACCAGAAGGTGTCCAGCACCGGGTAGCAAGAGAAGCATGATATATTTGACGTTTAAGTATGACATATCATCGCTCGCATGCGGCTCATGATTTAACACCAGCTCTTTCCTACTAAATTAATATAAATGTCGTGCTTTCCATGATGGAATTTGCCATGATCACCAAGCTTTTAGACGGATTAGTGATTAGCAGTAAAACGTTCCATATCACCTGAAGATTGTTTTCCCGGTGTGGCGATCTACGAAGGATGCTTATGTCCCAAAGAGGACTTATACTATGTTGCCGATTATGATGTATAAAAAAACTTTTACGGATGACAGAGAATAAATAAATATCCAAAAAGTGTCTTCTAATTTTGGACTACCGCACCCGAACGAAAGTAAATATTTTACTTAGTTCCAAATCAATTGTCTATGTTTACTAAAATACATCAGAATAATATAAAACAATTTATTTAGAACTCAACTGAACCACAAACAGAACGGCAAAGCGCTTTTGGAGCTTATTCGGTCCCTTTTCTACGTTTTTCAAGGTACAATTTTTATTCTATGTTTCTCTTATTTTCGATTCGCCGAAACTCGTCAAATCTCTTAAGCATTTTCATCACTGTTACGGTTTTAGCCTGAGGACGCAATGAGCCCTTTGAGAGCGGACCACTCAGAAAAATGAAATGAACCGTACGCTAACGTAAGTGGTCGGAATCTAGGCACGTGTGTGTATAATTCTATATGACACACAGATTAAAGAACTACGCTCCACTACGCTATATATCCCTTTGGGTATGGAACCCTAAAAACAAGACAGCAACATTTTTATCAGTACGTCGATTTCTACTGTTACTGAGGTACAATCTGTAAAAATTCGAACGGAAAACAAAGTAGTTCAGGTAAATTTATGTTTTGGGTAGTATACTGTCACGTCAGGTCTTAATACTCGTAATATGGCATCTACGGAATTACTGGACTGTTTATATGTATATGTAATCGTGGCATTAAAATCTCGTCATTTTAGTACATTTTTGTTAGTACCAAGCATTGACAGATATACTGGCATTGACAATAAATGGCATTGACAATAAAAGTGTGTTCCGTAAAAAATAAAATCTGACCAACTATTTCATATTCTCGTGTAAAAATTAGGAGTTATTGTTCATAACGATATTACATTGCAAACAATAATAAATCAAACAATCCATAAACGTTCGGATGTTTTTTTTGGTTTGGTTTAATTTCTCCACTGTTTCATTCTGCTGCGTGACAGCTATGTTAGACACTGCAGTGTTTGCACCAAGACATACCATGTATTAGGCCTATGTCCAGCAGTGGACATTTCTCCGCTAGTGTTACTCTCACTGCCTCTTGTGTCTGTGGTTTTCCAAAACGTCGGTGTCAAAGTAGCTATGACTGACAGTGTCACGAAAGTTGTCATAGGGACCAACTTCTACGATCACTTTAATTTTTTCTATGAGTGTCCGGGTTTTATCGCTTAGAAAAATTCCCAGCATAGCTTGTTCGATAGCTTGTTTATTTGTTTATACGCGACTCTAAAAATGTACAGACAATATAAACTGTATAAATAAACAAAAACTTTATTAATGTCAAAATATTCACATGTCAAATACACATACATGTTTTAAATTAGATTTGTTAGTAAACTTAGCCTAGATTAGTAATAAAATTAAACCTACAACCTAAAGAAACATGTAACCTAACCTAAGAACTAGCGTGGAGCTGGTCCCGATCCAAAGGTCCCCATCACACATGCTGCATTGCCACGTTGTATAGCAATGGAGATCCTTTGGACCAGGAAAGATATGTATAAATTCACTTCCAACGAACGTAAAACGTCGACCACATCCAGTATTTACTCTCAAGCTGAACCGCAAGCAGACAACCTACCAGTATCCAGTTCCGATTCAAACCACAAGTGTACGTATTCAGAGCCACGTTAATGGACTTCCCCGCCGTGGAACCACTGTTACGGACAATTAGGACCTTGCAACGTTCGGGAATCGTCAACACTATTGATATGTGGGAAAATTCACATACTACACGTCTATACAATTTTGTTTGATACGACCCAATTATTATATTAATATTTACGTATAATTGTGTTATGGAGCAATGGAACGAGCTATGCTCGGAATTTATCTACGTGATAAGGTCCAGAATGAGGAAATCCGTAGACGAACGAAGGTCACCGACATAGCTCTACGAGTCAGCGAGCTGAAGTGGTAATGGGCAGGCCACATCGCTCGAAAAACCGATATCCAGTGGGGAGTAAAGGTTCTCGAGTGGCGACCACGTACCGGGAAACATCTACCAGGCCGTCCCCCTACTAGATAGACCGACGGCCTGGTTAGAGTCGCAGGGAGTCGCTGGATGCAGGTGGCTCGGGACCGGTCGATGTGGCGTACCATGAGGGAGGCCTATGTCCAGCAGTGGACGTTTCCAGACTGATGATGATACGAGTGTAATGGGACGTGACGATAGGGTCAATAGATAATGTTGCACTGGCACTGGATGGGGGCGGTAGCTAGCCAGGCGGCCATAGAAAATACCCCACCACGAACCAAATCGAAAACCGATTGGCAAATCGAACCCTAGACCACCGGGTTGTTACTCCAAGCAAGTAGCCATTAGTCTGTTAAATAAATGGCCGTATAGTCTCCATTTTAGAATAGGAAGGGGGAAATTTCAAACGCTGAGCATCAGTGTCTTTCTATACATCAACGACTTCTTACTGCAATCACGAACCAGCTTGTCATGCGTAGTGATTTTGACATCCTCAAATCCTCTCATGAAAGTCTGACTTGGCATTGCAAGAGAGAGTTTCATAAAAAACCTCATTTTTCTTAGGTTAGTTTCTTAGATTTCTTAGGTTAGGTTACGTGTTTCTTTAGGTTGTAGATTTAATTTTATTACTAATCTAGGCTAAGTTTACTAAAAAATCTAATTTAAAATATGTATCTTTGACATGTGAATATTTTGACATTAATAAAACCAAATTTGTAAATATACTTTAGGATATCTGAAGTGTATTGTGATCGTGTGTTTCTAGCTTAATAATAGACGTTCCCATGTCATATCAATCTACCTGTGTTGTAACAGCATATATTGCCATCATAAACTCACCTGTCAAGTTTAGTGGTTATGCCAAATCGCCTCACAGAAAGCTCATCCCTCGTTGCACCCTCTGACAGTAACTCATCACCAGAAACGCCCTAAATTAACTTGAGGGCAGTATAATGTTTTAGCTTCATCATATACACATATCGTATACTCTAACTAAGATTCTCCTATAATTGATTAATTGTCATCTTGCGAGTAACCAGTTGCTGACTCGCGTTACCTCCCGACCCGCTTCGCTAATTGCTCTCTTTAGAGGCACGTTAATGACTTCCCCAATTTTCGACGGGATTCCGTTTTAAAATGACTCCTCACGGAACCCTGAGCTGCTTTGTTCCGTACATCATTATTATCATTAAAACTTTCGCGTGTGTGAAAATTGTGGTAAATAGAGGTTCCGTTTTTGCTCCTAATTAAGGCAAGTACAATGCCAGTATTATTTTTTATTATTTTTATTTTATTTGTTGAAAGTACAGCTTACAGACAATATGTAATAGACAATTATAGCGCATTAAATACCAAATTTTCTCGAATAGTACAGATAAGTAGAGCTAAAATTGAAAATAAAAATATAAGTAAAAAAAGTGCATAGTTATAAGCAGTACTAACAATTATATGAATCCTTGACATCTGATAATAAAATGATTTTAATTTAATTTTTAATTAAAAAATCTAACAAACTCAATGCAAATCAGTTTTTAAATATTTTTTTAAAGCATGTCTATAAATAGTTTATGTTTTAATTGTTAGGTAAAAACTGTTATTGACATTACAAAAACAGACAAACAGTTTCATGACCTTTTGATTTTTTAAAATATGTAGGCGAGGCGACCAGTTTGAAATAGTAGTCCTAACATTTTTAACTTGGTAGCAGTTTTAAGAAGACGTTTATGGTATTAAAAAACAATTCAACCCCAATCTGAATGGTTTTCAACTACCGTATTGTTACAATAAATACGCTAGTTTACAAGAAAGGACATATTCCATCACCATCAGCCGGGAAACGTCCACAGCTGGACATAGTCCACCTCCATGGTATGCCACATTGAACGGTCCCGAGCCACCTGCATCCAGCGACTCCTCGCGTCTCTAAACCAGGTCGTCGGTCCATCTAGTAGGGGGACGGCCTGGTAGACGTTTCCCGGTACGTGGTCGCCACTGGACTACCCGCGACCTTAACTAGGTCGTAGGACATATTTAGTGTTGTCGAACTATTCGTCTGCGACATAAATGTGTATCGGAACTCTTTGGCCTCTTGACCCAGATAATACTTAGGCAGTACCCTTAATCAAGACATACATTAACCAAAGGGAATTAAGCGTCGGAAACATAAACAGTAATGGTCCTAATGCATCCGATAGCAGCCGACCCTATCTGGTAGAGTGATAGTGCCCTACTAACTACTGCGATTAACCAAATTATAGATCCCGGGAGAAGCTAGTACACTTAGTAAAGATACATCTAGTTTGAATAGATTACTAAATATTTGACCTAATACAAGATCAGACCGATCTAGATCCGCGATTTCAAAAAAAGAAGGAGTACTACGCGTATGTTTTTTTTTTAAATGTGTGTTATGCTATAACTCCGCCAATAGTGAAGCAATTTTGCTAATTTTTTTTTGTATGGTAGAGCATACTTTAGAGGTCCCATATAAATTTTATCGAAATTGATTAATGTCTCTTTGAGCAAAATCAACAAAAACGTAATTTTTAAGGCAATTGAAGTCGCAATTGAAGCCGACGACCTTAGCCGGTTAGAGTTGCAGGCAGTCGCTGGATGCAGGTGGCTCGGTACCGGTCGATGTGGCGTACGACGAGGGAGGCCTATGTCCAGCAGTGAACATTTCCCGTCTGATGATGAAGTCGGTTTTTAGTTCTTTTTGAACGCGTCAATTATTTTGGATTCATTTTGACCAAATACGAAAGGAAAATTATTCATTCGCTTACTCAGATTTTCTCAAACTTTACACCGGATGCTTACCTGTGAAAGAGAAAATGATTTGTTAAATTCATTTACATACTTTGCTTTTCATAATTAATTATTATAATAAATAAAAATATATTTATAGTAAAACGTTACAACCATTGCGTCCTTATTCTCCTAAATCGACAAACTATAATTAAACCATATTGTTTTGCCTGAAAAATATCAAATTTCCCAATTTTCCTGGTGTAACAGGAATGGGCGTGTACGTTAATTTCATACCGCTTACGTCAAAATACCCCGCAGTCATGCCACAGGGCTGCAGGGCAAATGGCTTTATCACAATTTCACACAAAATAAATGGATAACATTCGTGATTCAGTCCACTAATGTCACATTATAACGTTACATTAATGATAACCCTGATTTGTTACCGCCTTTTCGACACGTTAGTTGTAGGTTTACTGTTCGCAGTGATAGTATTTTATATTTATACTTTTAAAATCATAAGGTCCTCAATTAGGCTGTATTTTAACCCCCGACGCAAAAATAGGGGGCATCGTAGCACTCGAGTGGATGGACCGATTTTGATGCCCTTTTTTGACGTGAAAGCAAGTTTCATTGATTGTTCTTAGCTATAGTTGGTAATCGTATTCCTTGTGTAGGTTTTTGCGATGGAGCCAGGGTGTGGATGGAGGAACTCTTCTACTGCATCACTGACAAAAACGTGTTTTGTTTTCAACCGACTTCAAAATAGAATGAGGTTCTCAGCTCAAATACATGATTTTTTTAAATGTATGTTACGTGATAGCTCCGCCAGTCATGAATGGATTCTGATGATTCTTTTTTGTTTTTTAGAACATACTCTAGAGGTGGTCCCATATAAATTTTATCGAAATTTATTTAGCGCTCTTTGAGAAAATCGACAAAAATACATATGTAACCTCTGACCTACCTCTGAGGGTGAAAATTTTAGGGGATGATTACTGTAGACTGTTAGGGCAGTTGAAGTCGGTTTCTGGTTATTTTTGAACGGGTTAATTATATAAGCTATAATTTAAATTTATTTTATATCATAAATATTCTTTTACAATACATTAAAAAACGAACTGTATTCTGTAGAAATGTAAGTCTTTAGTAAGGTTGATATGCTGCAAATGTCTTCCAAATTAAAGACTCTTCATAAACGACGGCTAACAAATAATTGATTTTAAACATAATAACTAATGAAATTCCATAACAAAAATACACCAATGCGCTCATCATCATCAGCCAGCAATCGTCCACTGTTGAACGTAGGCATTACCCATTGTTCACAAAACCTTATAAGTACCTGAATACAAGTTAAATTCTGACTGGCAACGTGAATTTTAAATTCACTCGAGAAATTCGTATAAAATGAAAATTACCTCTCAAATTAAATCCAATGCATATTAAATATATTTTCATGTTCGGGCCTTCGCTGAGAAGCTTAAAATTAAAATGCCTTATTCAAATCTCATTTTTGGTTTAAATATACAGGCGTTAAAAATCCTTATGAAAATCATCAGTTATTCAGAATGTAATTACGAGTAACGCGTTTAATATTTGTAAATGTAATGAAAATTCCAACGTGGCGATCTGTGAGTCTCATGTCCAGCAGTGGACTTATACAGACTAGTACATCACAAATCACACCATACTATTATCAAAAGACACACACTTGCTAGAAGAGTACTTATATCACTTCTTCTAAATTACACAACATCTCCGCTTCAAAAAAGTTTTAAAAGAAACTTTAACTACAAATCTTACTTCAAGCCTTAAATCTTCTCTTCGCAAGTGTCCGAATTTTTTGGCCCGTAATTTATGTACGTATAAATTTTCGTTTATATTTCATTCCCCGGAAATAATTTTCGCGGTCTGTCCCCACTCCCTTCCTATTGTTTTTATGGTAATGGTCGCTAGAGTAACAATCAACTTTGTAGAAATTGTACACGGGGGATTTTAACTGCTTTTGGAAGTAGTATAATGATAGCTTTGGAGTGATATTCAGTGGCTTTTGTTACAAAGGGAGAGTGGTTAATTTGTTTATAACATCGTATCTCTACCTATTAGCATTATTAATGAAATAATAAGAACGCTTCTAGTGAACTTGATACATAATTTTAAAGGTTTTAATACCAGGAATTGTGTCATATTATATTCAAAATAATTGAGAACTTTATTGCCCTCAACTTCGTCATTTTCACTCTACGTAACAATGTACAGTAACGCCGATCTAACGCACCATAGCATTAATAATAATTATATTATTTTTGCCATCGACTTCATCAACAAGGACTTCAGACATGATCCTCGAGAACTATTTTTCCGGAACTTTTGACGTCATTATTTCACACACTCTGAAATATCAATATCAAAAAAACAGCACACGTGTTAGATTAAAAATCATTAAAAAATATATAAACTGAATAGGGACACTATTCAGTGACATATAGTATGTCACTGTCAATCCTATTTGACAAGTTTTTATTCTTGAGAATTCAATAATCTGTTTTATTACGAAAACAGTTTAATTAAGAAGATAAGTCAAATGAATGTCAGGAAATTATGACATAACTTTTCTCTCTTTCGATAGGTTAATGAGTTGAAATTTCACAGGTGATATATTTCTGTTGCCGCTATAACAACTAATGCTAAAAAACAGAATAAAATAAATATTTAAGCGGGCACCCTTACAAAAAGTCGTGATTTTTTGCCGTTTTTATATAGGTAATGGTACGGAACCCTTCATGCGCGAGTCCGACTCGCACTTGGCGGATGAATACCTGATTTATAATATCTCAATATCAACACTGACGCATTCTCCTTTAAATAAATTCAAAACGAGTGTTGTTTAGAAAGTGTCACTGGTTTCCTTAACACGCTTCCTTTTGTTACACTAATGGCCATGAGCACTTAGAAAAAAATATCGTTTCAAACGAATGTCTTTTGCGTACAAAACTCCCTTTGTAATCATGAAGGATTTGTGCATATCAACTCTCAAAAACGGACTCTATCCACAGAGGGCAAAGATGTGTTTCCTTCAGTTAAAAGTTGCGCTAAAAATGTGCCTCGTTACCAAGTGGAGCTCTGCAGTATGTTTTACGCTGAAACGTGACAATTTCTACGCTTCCCAGTGAAAGTTTTAGTTGAATATGAGTTTTCATAACAACTTGCAAAGGTCTTGTAACGGTCGCCTTTGAGACTAAACTGAGAGTTGTTCTAGAATACGCGCGAATTTGCGCCACCATTAAAACCATGTCATGTCACATGTAATTAAACACGTTTTAAATTTATTATATAGCGGCAAGATATATACACATTCTGTTAACATTTCAACTGTCTACGAGTACCTATGACCGATAATGACACTAGAACCATCCAGCTGAAGGACATACAGACGGACGGCAGAGGCTTAGTAATAGGAACCCTAAAAAAGTCGCAATGAAAGCAGTCCCTGGATAGCTATACGATGCCACAGAGATATTACATGTAGACAACGGCTTCTAATTACACCGCTTTTCTGCTTCGGCGGATAAAAATGCAAAATTGTTAATTTAAACACTTATCCAATCTCACCTAATTGAATCAATAAATATCATCTCTGTAGCGTGCGCATAATATTTATAAAAATTACGAGAGTAAAATTAAATCCGATATTTGTGGTACAAAATTTTTGCACAGCGTACAATATTTAAAATTGGAATCCATGATTGGAAAATACGTAACTAGAAATTGGAATTGGAAAAAATTCGGTGTCAGGAAAATTCCAAAAGGCTCCACCAGAAATTCTCATCACACCAACCAAAAGTCAATGTAAACTTTTATCTTTCTTTGTCGGTTACAAGCTCACATAGATTGCCACGGCAGGGGTGGAAATCTAACTAGATTTCGGTATAAGATAGGTGCATACATATACGCAAATGGACAAAAATACCCTGTGTGAGGCCCGGAGATAGTAATTTTTTTGATGTTTTGTGAGTCGAGTATCTTCGTTTGCGAATTCACACTGCATTCCGTTACACATAAAAGAAGACAAACTATGATACGTCAAGTGAATTACATTAAAATGAAGAAAAAAAACTTACTCAATAATCATACGAAAATATAAACAATTATTCTATTTGATACCGAAAATGTTGAGCTGACTTTTACCAAATATAGCTAAGAACCACCGCAAGGAAAGCCGCGTCAAAATCGGTCGATTCTTTCGAGAGCTACGATGCCGCAGACAGACATTGGCGTCAAATAAGCACCTCTTTTTTTGTCAAAAGTTCTGAGGTAACAAACATTTGAAAAAATATCCGTCGAATGCCTACTATTTTTTTGAAGTCGCTTAAAAAAGACGATACAGCTGCTGGGCGTGTAATCTTTCCGCAACGTAAAAGCGCTGTTAACACGGTTGTTTTGAGATATGAATAGGTATAGTGGCCGTGGGAACACGAAATAAGTACTTATGTGATATATGTATCTGTAGTTCTCTGCCGTTCTTTCTCGCTCTCACGGAAACTGACATGGTTTATTCATTATTCGTCTCAGTTTCTCAATATGTACCAATATGTCTCTTTCCTGGCCTCATTTATTAAACCTATTCACAGCAAGCCCGAACACAATGTGGAAGCATCAGTGGAAGCAATTTGTTCGCCTCTAATTAATAACTAATTAGAAATTACCTAGCTGGAGTGTGCCTCGTCAGCCTTATTCAAAATGTTTCAGGCTGAATTATTTGGTACGACTGCCTTTATGTCACACGGCGAGTTAGCTTTGATAACTTATCTCTAGACTTACAATTAGTTACCTAATGGGTTCTACTTTATTGCTTCTATACTTTCTACAAATGAGAATTTTTTATGTATAGGTTTGGACTTGGTCGTCATCTCACCTGATGGTAAGGCCGTTGTATGGTAAGCGTGCTTACCCAGAAGCCATATCCTTAGAAGCCTTAATCTAAAGAGGCGCTGGCTCTGTTACCGTTCATTCTAGATCATAACAGTGCTATTAACAAAGCTGTTTGGCGGAAGACTTTGGTATCATGGTTGAAGTTAGCCAGGCGGATATATAAAATGTCTTACCACCAACCCCGCCCGACCGGGAATCAAACCCGGGACTTCTGGATTGTTAGTCCAATATTTAGCCACTAAGCCACGGAGGCGGTCACTCGGCCATATTCTATAGCATGATAAATCTAAATATATTACAAGTCAAATACCACTCAATGACTCATCACGATATCTCTGAAACTATAAACGCTGCAAACTTGAAATTTAGCAAGTAGCTGCTTTACACGGCGTAGACGCTCGCTAAGAAAGGTTTTTTTTTTAAATTCAACCCCTAAAGGGATGAAAAATGGGTCATAAGGTAGTATGTACTAGAACTGAATCTACAAAGGCTACCCGCTTGAAAGTTTCAGGTAGGTTCCTTGTATAACGTAAACACTTTCTGTATAAAAAAATTATTTCAAATTAAACCCCAAGGGGTGAAAAATGAGTTCGAAGATTGCATGAAAAATCTGAAACTTTAAAGCCTAACAACTTGAAATTTTGTAAGCTGGTTGTTTACATACCGTAAACAATTTCTGTAAAAAAATTTATTAAAGAAAGGAAGAAAAAAATTATTTGACAAGTACATAGTTTTTTACACGGTGTTTAGATAGTAATTTCAATTAGTTCGATGTACCTAACCTGTCCACAGGTTTGCAAATATTATAAACATACCTAATAAGGAATTAAATTTTTTTAAATTTAATTGATTAAGTATTTCAAGTTTAACCCCGAAGGCATCATCCTATAGATAGACCATATAAGATATATAGAGAGACAAATATACAGTTTATTGTAATGTCTTCCTACGTGGAGTTGCGGTCAACTAGTTGTTAATAAATGCCTCACATTGCTATATTTATTTATTTATAAATTGCTATGTATCGGGAGCGGTCAGTAGTGTCCAACCTTATTAATATTTTGGTCAATTGTGCGTCTATCTTCAGAAGATCAATACATAAAATAGTAGAATTGTAATAACACATAAATGATTCATGGAAAACAGGGTGAAATTAACAACCGATTTCGGAATGAGGTATTTACGAATACGCTGACAGTTTCCTGGGAATCAGCTATCAAGTGACCCATTTGTCCAAGCTATTAAAACTATAGGTATACATTGGAGAACTCATGAATATTTGTATACCTTATATAGTGTATGCGGTACAGCATAAATTCACTGTCTCGTGTGTCTATGGGTTGGTATGATGATCGTCAGTGTCAAAGTGTCAGTGAGTGACAGTTGACGAGAGCCGTGGAGTGCGGACGTTGAGTAGTACCGAACCCGAGGGCATTGCCGAGCCAGTGATATGTGATAGACAACGTCGTACGAACCAACTCCTACATTGGCGATGAGGATAAGGGTATCACCAAAGAGATTTAAATATATACCTCTATAGTAGGTTACAGAGAGGGCACTAACACGCCTTTTCAACTATCTGACATTTGATTATTTAGGTAGGGATGTACTCATTTCGATATGAGGGTATCGATAATGTCGATGAAATTTGTTAAGATGCTAAGATTAATTTCAATAATGATATCAAAATTAACAGATAATTTTATAAGATCCACTGGGAATCAAACCCGGAACATCTGGATTGTTAGTCCAGTGGCTGACAACGCTAGTCTGGGTATAGTAATATTTAGGAGATATTGTGGTTTTAATTTTAACATGGAGTATAGATAACGACTTAAGTAAAGCTCCTCTTGCATGTACTAGTGAAGTGTTCGGATTGACGTTCCATATTTGAAATTTAACTTTTCCCATACTGTTCACAAACACAAAGACGAATACGTACACTACTACATGCAAGATGACATTAACTTGATTTTTTTACCTATAAAAACTTGTATACTCAATAATTATACTCAAATGACAATCAATATAATAATTTACAAAACCATAAACTTTTCAACAAACAACGTATTGATTTCACAAAATAATTAAACCAGTAACAGAAGCCATACTTTATATTTACTCGTAAATACCACGATTATGTTTATAATAAAATAATAATAATAAATAAAATAAAAAGCCTTTTATTTCCTGCGAAGTTTTTAGGTAGGTTACAGAGTTTGAAAAAAATTAAAAAATATACTTAATGTTTAGTGTTAGATACATTTGAAATAAAGTTTGTTAGTAAATCTTAATAAGTTAACTCAGTACTATGTATATTTTAAATCTATGTATTTAATTTGCAAGAACCCTCCTCAGGTAGAGGTGAAGGCCTCCTCTAAAGAAGTCCATATTTCTCTATCATGGGCAGTTTCTGGCCAGCAAGGGCCAGCTATTTTTACAATTTCGTCTGCCCATCTCATGTAGGGTCTGCCTCTCAGCCTTTTGCCGTCTGGACCCTTCCATTTTGTGACTCTGACAGTCCACCTGTCGTCTTTTAGCCTTGCGACGTGACCCGCCCATTTACATTTTAATTTTTTTGCGTAGGTTAGTGCATCTGTGGCTTTGGTGGTGTCTCTGATTTTTGTGTGACGAATTTTTTCTATTTTTCTAATATTTAGCATGCTACGCTCCATCCCCCGTTTCCCGGGGAGATTATGTTTATAAGACGTATTTATTATTTTCTCAAAGTATCGATAACACAATACGATAATATTGACATTTATATCGAAAAGTCAGTAAAACTGAATGTTTTTGATGTCATAACTTTCTAATATTGAAATTGAATTAATATACACCGAATACTACCGAAAATAAACTGAAGTCACGCCATGTCGTCTTTATATAATGGGGTTGGCATCTTCTCAATGCACAAGTATTCATATAATTCATTTAAAACATGTTTTTATCGTAGAAAAGTCAAATGTCACTTGACGTATGTTCATGTCGGCTTGTCACACTAGACTGACAGGTGACTCAGATACATTACATTACACGTTGGTAATACATACAGGATTATGACATTGTTCCCAATGACCCGTCTATAGTAATAATTTAAATGTCTTTGGGTAACACATTTTACTGAAATCTTACCTTGACGTTGGTACATTTTGAGGTTACAACCCGGTAAGTTGAAAATTGATTTATATTATACTGCGGTTTTAAACTCGTCGAATGACATTGTTGCCGACACCGAACTTCTTGGTTTTACATTCTATTTTATCTTTGACATGTAGGTAGTACATAGATGAAACCCAAAATGATTGTCTAATGTTATCTTTTATCGCCCGTAAATAAATACATCATTTATCAAAGCAAAACACTGTAATAAAAAGTAATGAATTGTAGAAATAACTTTATTACAATATGATACACTCAACATTGGCGTTTCCTAGTACAAAATCATTTAAATAACAAAGGTACGCTATGGGTACGCTTCTTCTCTCGTGTGAAAGTGGATCAGCAATCCAAATGGTTTTGATAAATCATGCACCTATTGCTATTCTGTGCTATACTATCAAGAATCCGCAGTAA
This sequence comes from Carcina quercana, assembly GCA_910589575.2. Taxonomy (NCBI): domain Eukaryota; kingdom Metazoa; phylum Arthropoda; class Insecta; order Lepidoptera; family Depressariidae; genus Carcina; species Carcina quercana. The sequence continues at coordinate 12,087,442 of OU342439.1, read as the reverse complement.
GCAGCGCTCAACTCCGCGATCAGATCACGCTTCGAAATATTGTTGTTTCACCTAGAGTGAGACAGGCCAATAGAGAAAAAAAACAAGGACAAATAGCTACCCCTACCCTACCGCCCTACCACAATTAAAGGCAACTACAGCTTACAAAAAAGTATCTTCTTAAAAGTAGCTGCAACTATTATAAAGTGTAGGTACGTTTAACAGTGTTTTTAAACTTTAAAAAAACTTGTTCGTTTAAATTTAATTATAAAACATCAAATACCGTCTAGAGCCAGAATTAACCTTTGACATAAAGCCATGTCTACGAGGCATTAGCAAAATAAATACGTGTACTGACTAGAAAGTGTATTTACAAGTTTTAGAATAGGACGAGCTTATGTTGTTGTGTAGTGGATGGCTGAAAGGCGACCATCTTTTACTTTTTCAGCAGAATGTAACAATGTATCAAAAACATCTCAATAACTAATCTGCCAGCCAAGCGTCGTGATTTTCCAACTACAACATAATTCATACATTCAAAAAGAAATTAAAACAGACATAACCCAACCACCAAATCGTACTAAAAAGGACCCTATTATTAAGGCTCTATATCCGTCTGTCTGTCAGTTGAAGGGCTATATCTTTTCAACCGTAATAGATAGACACTTGACATTTTCACACAGTGTGTATTACTATAGGCTGTTATAACGCCAAACATTAATAATACAAGGCTTTGTTTGCTCCTTCTTGTGTTAAATATTGCACACTGTCTCGGAACCCTTTGTATGCGAGTCCGACTCTCACTTGGATTTGCCCAGATAGTCTGAAGTTTACGCAGATAAAGTCGTGAGCAAAAGCTAGCGTTAAATAAAATTTTGTCAGAATCGTGTCCTGTAAGCATCTACTTTCGCACTGCGTGTGCCGCCCGTAAAATGTGAAACGGGCCACATTTACATTTTGGCCGAATTTTACATTTTTAAAGCGTAAATACGAGCTCGTACTAACCCTCGTGTGGCAGGGCTTGGTGACCGAGCCAAGCCCTAGGTGAGATCAATTTTACTTTGGTAAACTTATTCTCGAATTAACTTTGAAACGCGATGAACTTTGTGTAATTAGCAATTATAGTGGATAAGTAGATAATTGGTATATTTTAGGCAGTGATTTTTTATACTGCTAGCCATACAGAAACAATACATTTTGTTAGTACAAACAGGGAAACAGGGAAACTAGGCAGAGTAGGCCGGGAAAGGGCTCACTCACAGGCACTCAAAGCAAAAATTCTGATATTGCTTAATCTTATGCTAACGCCTAAAGCATACAGACACTGTCAAATCACCAAACTGTCTTTAGTATATTTTTAAGTTGTCTTAAGTTGCCCTTGGTATCTTTTATTTACTCTGTTCTTAATTTAAACTTCGAAAGTGTTTTTAGGGTTCTATACCCAAAGGGTAATCAATGGGACCCTATTACTAAGACTCCGTTGTCCTTCCGTCAGTATATTATATTTAAGGAAAGTCCCATACAACAAACGAGTTTTTTTATACGTGCATTTTCTAGTGACGCGTAGCAAAACTAAATGAAAATGGTATTTAGAGGCATTCATTAGAGGATTGTTCGGTGCATATGATTTATGATTTTCCGTATTTTATAATTATGCGCAAGTCCGATTCGAACTTGGCCGGTTTTTTAAAGAAAAAAATTATACTACATATTCTTTATTACTTGACGGCAGACTAAAGTGTAATAGTGTCATTATTTCACAAAATTTTCGAACAATATCAATCTCAATTTCTTTCAAAAACTTAAGTCCCAGTCGCGTTAATCCACGTTAAAATTATGCTAATTAGGTAGGTACGTTACTAAACCGGAATGCAAATAAATGGCTCCATGAGGGAACCGTGCTAGTTTCAACACTGATTAATTCGTACAAGGGCCGACACCTTTGTTTGTATTTTGTATGGAGGGTGGTAAAAAGTTTACATCCACTGCAGTAATTTGTCAACGAGATTGAAAGGATTGTTTCTGTCCTGCTCGTGCGTGGCCTTAACTTATTCTTTTGAGTGTAGGGTATGCGTGATAAAATGGATCGGGGTTAGAGAGCACGTTAGACGGGGCTAGGGCGTTCCGAAAAGTCTCAGGTTCGATCCCCAGTGGTCGAACCTTTTTATATTCGGTTTGGTTGGTGGTAGGGTATTTTAAATGTCCGCCTGGCTAACTACCACCATGTTACTAAAGTCTGCCGCCAAACAGCAGTGTTAATAGCACTGTTGTGCGCCGGTATGAAAGGTAGAAGAGCCAGAGCCTCATTAGTCTTACTATCCAACTTTCCTGTACAATTTACACAATTATGATTATATACGATTTTTCACTTTATTGGGAAAACATTTCACACAGTTTTCATGATAAGTGAAGAATTTGCTGTGACATACGGACAGATAGACACTAGACTGACTGTACTAGGGCTCCGTTTTATCATCAGATTTTCTGACCACTCCAAAAAAACAACAAATTATTGCAAAGGGATTCAGAATTATTTTACCAACATTTCAAAAATGACAACAATACGAAACGGCTGTTGCGACATTTCATGAATCCGGATTTACGTCCAACACCTAACCATGTAATTATATTAAAAGTTATCGTTACAATACCGCAAAACCAGGTACACCAAACCCATTGCATTTTGGACCCTGTGCCTTTGGAATTACCTGTATAAAAACTGCTTTATTACAAGATTTATTGTTGCATGCGACCTGTATATTGTAGAAGCGGACGCGTGGTAAGCCCCGTGCGGATTTTCATGCTAAATGGTGAATTATAAAAGGGAAATACACTGAAGAGTCGGTTTTACAGCTTTTATTTTTATGGGACTTGTAAATGGCAGGACGAGAAATAAATGGTTGTTGGATTTACGATCCTTTACTGTTGTTTTCGGTATTAAAGGTAAAAGAGTTTTTTGATAGAAAAAATTATGTTTATTTAAATCTAAATGTTATAACATCAGTGATGACGATGAATGGTGATGACACACGGTATGTCATATGTCACGGTATAATGGTCATTTACCGAATAAATAATCTCAAAGAAACTCAGCGAGCTGCGGAACGAGTTATACTCGGAAGGGCAGACTGTCGAATTTGATAATGTGCGACGTAATATATGTGAATGTCCTTGAGTTGCTACACACTGTCTCGTGTGTCACTGTGTGGTTTGTTTAACTTCAGTATCATAGTGGCAGTCCTTTTTATTTTCACGAGAGCCAACTTGTTTAAATGTTTGTTTAAATTGTTAATTTATAAGACGCGCGCGTTGATGTCGCCTCGCGTCCCTACGTAAATCGGTCAGTTTAGAACAAAACCTCGTTTACGCTCCCCCCAAACTCCTTGACCTAATGTCCAATGCCTAGGACTGCCACTTCATCGATTTATCTGATTCTGTTTGATTAGACTGTACGATTATCATCAATCGTAAAACATTAAAAGAAATATACCTGGACAGCTATACCACACGTGATGTGATTAAAACATAATTAATTAAAATCTGTCATTGATTACTACGCGTGTAACGGAAGCTGATATGGAATCCCTTCGCTGTGCAAGTATTTGGGACGTATAATTGAAATTTTAATTGATCCGTTATGCACGATTACTTTTGTTACGAGTTCAATTTAAATACGGACAGTTAATTATAGTGTGAATCCGGATGGATTATCACAATACCAATCAGGGATTTCGGGAAGCTGCGAAATTGAATATCTAGTTTGGGTTACAGAACCGACTCAATAAATATTTATACAATACTAGGATATAGCATCTACGACCTCTAAGTAACATACTACTACCTGTCATTTTCAGTTCCTTTCGCTTTATTGAACTTTACAAGTTAACGCGTTCAAGAATGACTAGAAACCGATTTCAATTGCCCTAAAAGTTAAAAGCAAATTTAAGACTTATACCTCTATGGTATTCTCTCTCTCAATTGGGATCACAATACTGGACAACACAGGAAGCACTAGCTTTCAAATAAAAAATAATCACAAAACTTCATCCAGTCGAAATTTCAGAGAGAAAACGTTACAAAAACACCACACCCATCGAATTGAGAACCTCCTCCTTTTTGAAGTCGGTTGAAAACAGTTCAAATCAGCTTGCGCTGTATATAATTTACCGAAATCGTGGTATGAGCAAAAAATACTTTCATAGACATCAATTTATTCAGCACCACAATATACATAAAAATATACATACATAAATTCAAACCTGAAGGAAAACAAAACAATAATAATAATAAATATTGGAGAAAATACAAAACAGTAATTATGGGTGTATTGTGATGCCAAAAGGGACCCTGACTCAGCATGTGATAAAGCGATTAGTGTCGTACTGACGATGATTTCAGTAGAACCCAGACAAAATTTCGCTAAAATATAGGAACGCTTTCAAATTTTTTAAAGTCGCTGTTAAACAAACTAAAATGCAGTAATTCTTTTGAAATGCAAGCAGCATATCTGTAATTTCAAATTTAAATATATGAACTTTATTTAAGTTACGTATGGGCGGAGTCCACTCCGACATTCGCTTTCGATTCAAGGATTCCTACATACACATGATCATTAATCAAAAGTTATAAAAAGGTCAAGCGGAAGCCCTTCTTCCCCGTCTTATCTGGCCTATAATGATTTGTTCCGACAATATTTCATACACACCCATCGCCCTTTGAGGGATTGCATGCCATAAATAAACAGTGTCGAACTATCGGGGAAGGGGGGGCATAGTATGGTTTATAGACAACTAGATATTATAAATGGCTCTAAGAATCATCTCCATTTTAGAGTTAGGAACGAGTAGAAATGATAGAGAACCGAGCTAGGTGTGAGACATTTTATTGTTGTGAATTTTCTGCATTTTACAGTTAGGAACGTATAGAAATGATCATGAACTAAACTAGGAGAGAATCATCTGAG